>ML677401.1:14000194-14022654 GCA_007922305.1 Dermatemys mawii
GTGTGTGTGTGTGTGCACAGAACACACACACGTATATAGGGTGTGTGGGGGGGGGTGTTAACATTTCTGCGTGCTAATAGGGTGACCAGACAGCAAGTGTGAAAAATCGGGATGGAGGGTGGGGGGCGATAGGAGCCTAGATAAGAAAAAGACCCAAAATTGGGACTGTCCCTGTAAAATCCGGACATCTGGTCACCCTGACAGAGGTGGAGGAGCCAGGGGTGAATGGAGCGTGGGGGGTGTGTGTGTGGGGGGGGGGGGGGGGAGGTCGGTGTGTGTCTTGTGCTGACTGTGTTTTGAAATGTGACTCTCTTCCCTCCTGGGGTTTGGCTGGCTCCTGGGAGCTGCCTGCTGGTCAGGACGAAAACCCCAGCGCCGCCACATCCAGGGCAGGCGTCCAGCCATGAGCCCTTGGTAGGCGCTGGGCAGAGGAGACGAATTCAAGCGGAAGCCCTGACACTGCTCCTGAGCCCCAGCAGCGGGGCTGGAACGTGTTGCACAGTGCGGGGTGCTGGGAGCCATTGAACCGAACTGTGAACCCTGTATGGGATGGAAACCCCTGTCCCCAGGCCCCCGGTTTTGTGGCACGGATCCTGCTCGCCAGCAACGCCTCTTCCCTAAGTTCAGCGTCTCTCTGGCTAGCAAACAGAAATCCAGCCCCAGCCCTGTCGGTCAGTGGCTCGCAGAACCACCTTGACCTACGGTAACACGGGGTGTTACAATCAGGGGAGGATTCGATGTCCCAGGGATTGAGGGAGCCAGTGTGTCCAGAGTCTTTTTTTAATCTGTATTGCTTTAAACTTCTGCCGGGTGTTTTTTACCGGCCATAAAGCAGGGAAGGAAGGGGCATGGGACTCAGCAAAGGCAAATCAGGCGAGGCTTTCGGCTGCCTAGAGATCTGCATGTCACTTGCAATTTCCCTGTCCTGAATGGTTTCCCAGGGCCAGTCCCTGGCTGCTGGAGACAAAAGCAGCAGCGCTTCTCCTTTTGTGAACCTCACAGAGGTGGGGAGAGAGGGCTGGACCTTTTGGATGGATCCGGTGGGATGGCTCAGGATTTATTATTGTCCCTGTGGAAGGAGGGGGGGGGCCGCCCCCAACGCCGGCGGGGGGGGGGGGGGGGAACGACCTCAAACACATCTGTAAGCCTGGCAGACAATAAGCCCTGCTATGCAGTAGCTGGGAGCCTATTCATGCGATTGATATGCAAATACACTCTTCACAGCCCTTGCCCCCAGCAGGTTAGGGGCTGAGCCTGGGAACAGAGGGGAAAGGCAGAACTGCAGATGGCAAAGAGGTTCATTCATCCTTTGGGCCAACGTATGGCTGGACAGTGCCCAGGATCTAGTGAAAACACGCTGTGGTCCCATGCAGGCTGTAAGATTTAACCACGTTTTAATGGTGCCCCATGTGTCATCATTCAAAGACGTGGGGCAAACCTGGGTCAGTCCTGCCTCTGCTGCAAGGCCAAATGTGTGTTGGACTGTGTCTGGACTAGCCATGTGGTAACCTGGTCTCCCAGCACCACCGATCTGCTCTGTGCTCAGATGCAGTGGTTATGAGTGCAGGATAAATACTTAACTAGACTGCAGTGCAGCTGGGATTTTACCTCTCAGGGCTTTCTTGGGTTTGCATTGTTCTTGGAAAACAACCCTATTTGTTGTTCTTTTTGCTGAGAATTTGCAGCTTAGCCCCTACTCAGCGTGAGTGTGATCTAGTAACTGTAGTGAAGGCCTGAGAACAGGGAGTTCTGGGTTCAATGCCCTGCTCAACCAGTCTATGACTCAGTTTCTCCATCTGGAGAGCAGGGGTAACGATACCTGCCTACTTCAAAAAGATGCTTTTTGATATTATTAAAAGTGCTCTGAGGTCTTCCGATGAAAAGTGCTATTACGGGGCAGATTCTATTCTTTCTTACAATGGAGTAAATCTTTAGTAACTTCACTAGTCAAAGGAGTTCTTCTGGATTTACACCAACTTTACCGAGAGTGGTGAATGTTATAATTACTGTCTACATCAATTCGAAACATCTTAGACAGGATTCCACGTCTGTAGCCAATAGTATTTTTTCATAGCAAGTACAAAATAGCAAGCGTATACCTGAAGATCTAGTTTAGTCTTGAAAACTTGAGCAGATGGAGGGGAAACAGGCCAAACCCTAAGAGTTTTGTGTTAAGGCTCCTGTTTGTTGCCCATGGAGAATGGTAGCATTCAGGTGCTGAAGATTTAGGGTGAAATCTTGGCCCACTTAAGTTAATGGCAAAACTGCCATTGATTTCAGTGGAGCCAAGATTTCACCATTAGTGCCACATAACAATGTGATTAGGGGAGTGTTACAACATGGTTAAAATGTTGCAGGGTAGGTGGAGCCTTTGTGTTCCGTAAAGTCTCAGTCGAATACCTTTACTTTAAAGGGAACATAATTCATCAGGTTTTATTCTGATGGAAAGTGTTGAACCCCAATGGTGCTTTGTTTAGATCGTTCGTTACTGACCTAGTTGTGTCTAGGATCTGCTTATGATACCAAACAAAGGAAAGAAAACAGAACAGCTTCCATAACCAGGGACATATTTGTTCCTGAAGCAGAAAATCACTGACCGTCCTTTTGGAGAAACGTCTACTCTTTTTATTTTGGACAAAGGTCAGTTGGTGATTCATTAACAGTTTGGAAGACCATACTCTCTTTGCTTCAGTTACTTTATTTCTTATTAACTCTCCCTCAGATGAGAACTATCGCTGAGTGTCTAGTTATTGTGAGAATAAAATACCATGGTACTTCTTGGAAGAATAAGGGTATCATCACTATTTTAGTGCAGCAGTCATATAAAATCCCATTTAAACTAGTAAATATTAAGATGATTCTGTCCTTGGATGGGTAATCTAAGAAGTGTAGCTAAATGCTGCAGGAAGTGGTGCGGGTTATTTAGATCTGCAGATGACTCCTTACTGAAGGCAGGTCTACACTTAAACTTTTGCCAGTGTCTTGCCGCAGATGGGATGATCTGGGTAATTAGAGGCTTGTCTGTCTGACGTTGATCCTGGGCAAGATAAGGGAATGGCTTACACAGGGCAGAATTAAAGGAAGGTAATATAATTAATATCAATCAACATGGGTTTATGGAAAATAGGAAGCTAGTTTGACAGGATCTGTTTTTTTTAATGAGTATAAATTTGGTTGATGAAGATAATACTGCTGATGCAATATCCTTAGACTTCTGCAAGGCATTTTGACTTGGTACCCCACAACATTTTGATTTGTAAAACTAATTTGGCCCACATTAAATGAATTAAAAGCTCTCTCAAAATACAATTGTAAATGGGGAATTATCATTGAGTGCATGTGTTTCTAGTGGGGTCCCACAAGGATCTGTTCATGGCACTTAACAATGACCTGAAAGAAGAAAAAATCGTCACTGATAAAGTTTGCAAATGACACAAAAATTGGACGAGTGGCAAATAACAAAGAGGACAAGTCGCGGATACAGAGTAAGCTGGGCGCAAGCAATATGCATTTTAACACAGCTGAATGTAAATGTGTGGATCAGAGAACAAAGACTGTGGGCCACACTTACAGGCTGGGTGGTGCTCTCCTGGGAAGCAGAGACTCTGAAAAAAATTTGGGAGTTGTGGATAATCAGCTGAACGTGAGTTCCCAATGTGATGATGTGGCCAAAAGGGCTCATGTGAACCTGGGATATGTAAACTGGGAAATCTTGAGTAGGAGTAGATGGCACTGGTGTGCCTGTCCCTGAAATATTGTGTCCAGTTTTTGAGCCCACAGTTCAAGAAGGATGTTCTAAATCAGAGAGAAAAGCCGTGAGAATGATTAAAAAATGAGCAAACATGCCTTATAGCGACAGACTATGATCAACTCACCCTTAACCTTCTTTTTGCTAAGCTAAATAGACTGAGCTCCGGGTGTCTAGCGATACCTTAGATGGGGGAACAAATATTTAGTAACAGGCTTTTTGATCTAGCAGACAAATCCAAAGCTGGAAGTTGAAGATAGGATATAAGGGGTATGTTTTGAACAGTGATAGTAACTAACCACTGGAACAGTCCAAGGGTCATGGTGGATTCTCCATCATTGGCAAGTTTAAAATCAAGATTGGATGTTTTTTTCTACAAGACCTGTTCTGGGAATAACTTTGGGGGTGCTCTTTAGCCTGTGCTCTGCAGGAGGTCAGACTAGATGATGACTATGGTCCCTTCTGGTCTTAGAATTTATGAATCAATAGTAGTATCAGTTAAGGGTTTGAGATTTTTTAATTGATTTTTGTATCTGTAAAAGCCCTAAATGCAGTTACACCAGCATTTTGTGGTACTTTTGTGGCAGGATAACTTCTTCCTTTTGGGGAGCTGGTGTAGGCTACCCCACAACTCTTTTGTTGGTAGACACTGCATCTACTTAGCTATCCTGACAAACCTTTTCCCGTGTAGAATAGGCCCCAGTGCCTCAGCCCAGTATTAGAAGCCACTTTACTGTTGGAGTTGCCATCTTTTAGACGAGACATAAAGAGAAGTTTCTGACCGTTGTGGTCAATAAAGAAACCATAATAATATTTATCAGAAGTAGTCATGTTAGATGCGGTACCTGACCAAGTTTCATCTTGAGCTATTTTCTGCCTGGGTTCATTTTTGCAGTTTTAAGAGGAAACAGCCTTTTTCCTTCCCAGTCCTGAGCTGCTGGGCAATGATACTGTGTGCTGTCTGACTGCTGTCATGTTCCATCCCAGAGGTGGCTGCACAGTGGCAGTGAAAAACATCCATCTGCAAACTTCATTATGCCTTTTTGGGAACCTTTGGGACAAAAGCACGCTGGAGATAGACAGTTATTCCTAATCAGTTACTTATGAAACTGACTTGTGATGTAAATAGTTGCATGCCAGACTGATCCCCATCCCCTGGCATAATACCAGAGGTTAAAGCAAGGGAATTGTGAGGAGGGAAAAACACAGTTTTCCCTCTTCTCCCTGGCTTAAGTTACCGGCCCTTCTCCACAACTTCCCACCCTGTTTCAATCTGCTTTAACCACTGCACATCACCTCATGGATGCAGCACACACAGATGTATCCTAAGGGGGGCAGATGGGCTGAAGTCAGGACATCACTGGGAGATCCACACTATTATCTCTTAGGGCATGTCTACATTGTAGCGTAAGCCCTGGGTTTGAGCTCTGGCTCAAGCCTAACCCTCTTTCAGTCTACACACAAATCCAGTTAAGTTAGGGATTGGACCAAGGGCCCCAGGACCTACGGGAATGGAGGCTCTGACCCTGAGTCTGTCTGGGATCCACGGCTCAAGCAGTGTAGACGAAGCCCTGTTGGACTTGTGCTCTAGGATTCTGCCAAAAGTATCCCGTGGACTGACTTTTTGTCCTCTGGACAGCCAAGCTAGATGGTTGCACCACAAACACAGGGCTAGAGTGACCACATCTGGGGAGGGCGCTAGGAAGTCTGGGGTATGGGTGATTGGACTTCGGTCTGTGTAATGCAATGCAGATGCTGGAATCCCACGGTTCAGCAATTCCTAACCCTGGGTTACAGATGAGTGTGGACTCTCAAGACCATGGCTAACAAACCCAGGGTCTGCTAATTCGAGTTCTACTCCCCCTGGGCCTACTTTGCAGTGTAGACAGAGCCATAGGGATCCCCCAGAGCTGCACAAGCCCTGTCTCTCTTTCCAGGCTAGTTGAATCCCTGTGGTCCATTTAGTTCCTGCTGCTTCTGCCAAGCTGTGAGTTTTGCCCTTGGCTTTGTGATGCAGACACCTGTTGTCTGGGACAGAGACACAGGCCGCTGACCAAGCAGCAAAGGGAACATAGCATAGATTCCAAGGCCAAAGACACCACTATGATCCTCTGGTCTGACCTCCTGTACAACATAGGCCACAGAACTCCCCCGGAATAATGTCTAGAGCAGATCTTTGGGAAAAACCTCCCAGCTTGATTTAAAATGGTCATTCGCTGCCTATGATGCCAAGTGGATCTGAACCGGTGAACAGCTCTGTAGCCTATTTCCAATCCCCTGTCCCAGCTCTGGTCATTTGTTTCTCCCCTCCTGTTTCCAGCAGGTACCTGCCCTCTGCCATAAACCACCTTCTCGTGTCCCCCAATTTGGAACTGCGTTAAGCTGCATTGAGTTAAGTGATGTTTCACACCAGTGGAGCTCCGTTGCTAAGCCCCCCGTGTGGACAAGGCCTGGCTGTTTCAGTCCGGCTCTGTGGGTGGGTGGCTGCATTATGAATTCCGCTCTCATCGACATCTCTAATTTGACTTTTTTTTCTTTTCTTTTTTTTACCAACACTGAGCTTTAGTTTCGAAAGCCGCTCTTTGTGCCTATGCCAAGCTGGCTGACTTCTCTGCACGTGCCCGTGGCAGTCACAGCTGCTGCCTTGGGGAACAGGAAGGGCTTGTATGGATATGTTCTGTCTTGGCCAGGGTTTTCTCGGGGCAGGCAGGCTGCCTGGCTCCCAATGCACAGCTCTCTTCTGTAATTGAATACAAGGTTGTTCTAAGGATCAGCCCCCAGCTTCCCCTTTCTCTTCTTTCTTCACTGCCTGCCCTCTGACCACTGCAGCTTGCCCTGACCTTCACTGAGACCCTAGTAGAGCTGTGTAGCTGCTGACTTTGTAGACGGCAGATGGCCGGGTCACAGAGCAGAGGTTTCAGCGTTCTCTGTTTCCCAGTCTCTGTTGGATTCTGCCTCGATTTACTGGTGCTGTTGGCTTATGTCCGGCTTTTTAGTGACTGCCTCTGGCCTCTGTTGTGTGTCTGCAAGGAAAGGAGGGTAGAGGGAAAACAACTTGGTGTCTTTCAGGTCTGGAAATAGGTTCCGAATTGTAGATGATTGGCATGGGGAGCGGGGAGTCTCCTTAGAATTTCTCAGAGGTTCAGTATGGAAGCCCAAACAGTGCTCACCTTGCTCATTAAGCTTTCACTTTGGTCTCTCTGAAGCCAGAGCAAGCAGGCTATGGCCTGTTAGTCTGTGAGTGTCATCAGGACAGCAGTTGTTCAAGTGGCTGAAGATTGGCACCATCATTGCTGAAGCACCTGCACTGTGCCACTCGGGCCTGGGTGACTGGTTTTTAGCGTGCGCTGTTCAGGGTTGTGGTTTTCTGCTTCGTGACTTCTTCTTGGAAATCACTGTAGGCTGGCTGGCGCATAGGGACTAGAGGGCTCGGGGGGATATATACTGGGTTGTATAGGGCCTTCCATATCTGGGTCACGGTTTCACATCTGACCCTGATGAGCAGGAATCAGTTTTCTGAAGTGCACAAATTCAGTAGGAGCTTGGCTGGGACTCATCACGCTTGTGACTCCAGCTGTGGGGAAGTTGCCGTGTGAAGCCGTTCATCTGAGTGTTGCTGGCCTGAGTGTGAGATTCACATGAGCCTTGTCGAGGGTTTGGTCTGGGCTAGAAACACCTGGTTCCTTACTCCCAAAACTTTCCCCATAAGAAGCAGGCTCGAGTGCCTTCTTCCATCCCCCTTTTCACATCTGACAGTGCTAGGGATTGTGTCTGTAGCTAGCCAGGCACGCTGCGCTAGGAAGAACAGTGTTTGGCTGAGGGCTGTGTGCACGCTTACCCCTGGCTCCAATGCTTTCTGCAGGCAGCCAGTTGATCCCTATACTTCTGTGTGGTAGAATAGGATGAGCCCCATTGTTTTCAGTTTAAACCGATTTCTACCCCAAAAAATTCCAGGTTTTACAAAAAGTATTATTAGGGGTTTTTTCCCTAATTTTCACCGTACATTTGTATCATTCAAATATATAAAAATAACTTGTTTTCTTATGAAAATACAATACACTCCATGAGAGAGATGTATTACGATAATACATTAGTCTGTATATGCAAAGCTGCCTGTTGAGTAAGGCTATGTGTTAGTCTAAATTCAGGATACGCACAATAAACAAACAGAGATGCATGCAAGCTCTGAAGTGTGTGTGCATCTGAAGCCACTGATGAATCTCATGCCCAACACATACACATTTCAAGCTGTTAAATAACGATCTAAAGATCTGACGTACTATAATGGAAGAAAATGAAAATAAAAAAAAACCCAGGAGAAAAGGATGAAGTTGAGTGTATGCACTGCAAATGCTGTGGCCCAATTATCAAATGTTAATATTTATAGCCTAATAGTTCTAAGTCTACAAGAGTAAACTGTTTTTTCAAATAAAATGTTTCATTTTGGGATTAGGGATATGTTGTTTTCTTAAGCTCAGAGGTGGCATTGTGTTTTTGAGTTCTGTTTTAGTTCTGTAGCAAACCATATTGAATTCCATTCATCAAAGCATTAATCTAATCAGTACTTCTCCCCCCTCCCCTGTCCTTCCCTCCACCAAAATAACCCAGATATTTACCTAGACAAATTATTCATAGTTTTTTTCCACTATTTTTGTTGTTGCAAGAATAAACACTGGTAAATTCCTGGGAAAAATAAAATAAAATAGTAACCAAAAATCAAGGGCCCTAAGTATGAGGTATGTGGGTCTCTCTCCTGCCCTGATCCTGAAAGGAGAGCAGGGAAAACTCAGGTGCCTTCCCTCACTACCTCCTCCAGTACTGTAACACTGCTCTACAGCCAAAATGCTTCTGAAATAAATGTAGTCAAACTTTATTAATTCTGGGTCACTGAGAACGAAAATGATGCTTAAAATTGTTGATTGGCTCTAGTTTTCAAGATATGCTATTGGGTCAGTATATACGACCCTTGACATGGGAATGGCGGAGGATAAGTGAGTTATAAAGGGAAGGGATCTCAATTTAAACCAGAAATGACTAAAATACATCTTTGACTGGATCTATGAATAAATCTATGACTGGGTTTGGACAGTACTTGCTTTTTAGGCAAAACAATGAATGATGCAATCTGAAGCTGGTATTGCATCATACATGATATGAATTGCATCATGTTATTCCTAGAAGTCATGGATGATGCAATCATAACGAAGCTTACATCACTCTGCTGAACAAATTGCCCTATGTCAGCTCTAGAAATCATACAGTGTCGTGCTCTCTTATTTGTCAGTATTTGATTTTGCAAAGGAACACATTTCTGTTTAGCCAAAGTGAGCAGAGATGCCTCGTACTTGTGTGAACAGTGCAGATAACTTCTGCTATGTTTGTGGTGAAGTGACTTTTGCATCATAAAAGCGCAATATAACCACTATGGTTAAGAAAGCCTATCACCTTTATTTTGACTGCAAAATTGGAGATCAGGACAAGAGGTGGGCCCCACACATATGCTGCAACACTTGTGCAACAAATCTTCGCCAGTGGTTGAACAGGAAAAGGAAATATATGCCTTTTGCAGTGCCGATGATTTGGAGAGAGCCAACAGATCATACCAGCAATTGTTACTTCTGCATGGTGCCTCCAGTTGGGAAAGGTGTGTCAAAGAAGAAAAAGCGGACTGTGCATTATCCCAACATTCCGTCGGCTATACGCCCAATACCCCACGGAGAAGGACTGCCGGTTCCTGATGCACCAGAATCATTCTCACTTGAGTCAGACGAGGAAGAGGAAGAGGATGAAACTTCTGGTCCTGAACCATCAATGTCACGGGACCCACATTTTCTCCCATCCTCCTCCTCTGCACCACACCTCATAACACAAGCTGAACTGAATGACCTTGTCAGGGATTTGGAACTACCCACGAGTAAGGCAGAGCTGTTGGGCTCCAGACTACAGCAGTGGAATCTCCTGGCAGGTGATGTTAGGGTTTCCATGTTCCGTGACCGTCAAAAGGATCGTGTCCCATTCTTCTTCATGGAAGGTGATCTTGTAGCCTGCAACAACATCGATGGTGTGATGGCAGCCCTCAACATCGTTCCCGATCCAGATGAGTGGAGACTCTTCATTGATTCATCGAAGACGAGTCTTAAAGCTGTTTTGCTGCATAATGGCAATGTTTTGCCATCAATTCCAGTTGGTCATGCAGTCCATATGAAGGAAACCTATGACAACATGAAACAACTTTTGAGGTGCATAAACTATGACCAACATCAGTGACAGCTTTGTGGCGATTTGAAGATTGTTGCTCTCTTGCTTGGTCTGCAGACTGGATACACAAAGTACTGCTGTTTTCTCTGCGAATGGGATAGTCGTGCAAGAGATTCCCACTACATCAAGAAAGATTGGCCACTCCGACAATCATTGGAGGCTCGGAGGAAAAGTGTTCAGCATCCACTACTTGTTGAATCAAGGAAGATTTTGTTACCACCCTTACACATCAATCTGG
Organism: Dermatemys mawii; assembly: GCA_007922305.1. Lineage (NCBI taxonomy): Eukaryota > Metazoa > Chordata > Testudines > Dermatemydidae > Dermatemys > Dermatemys mawii. Next base: position 14,010,439 of record ML677401.1, read on the forward strand.
GTCTGATGAAGAACTTTGTCAAGGCCATTGACAAAACACAAGCAGCTTTTAAGTACCTCCGTGGAAAATTTCCAAGGTTAAGTGAAGCTAAGATAAAGGAAGGTGTCTTTGTTGGTCCTCAGATTCGTGAACTTCTTCGAGATGATACATTTGACCATGCACTGCGTGGCAAGGAAAAGACGGCATGGAAAGCCTTCCAGTCAGTGGCAATACATTTTCTCGGAAACAACAAGGCAGACAACTACAGGTTGTTGGTGGAAAACCTCCTCAAGGCATACAAAAGCCTTGGTTGCAACATGTCACTAAAGATACATTTTTTGCACTCTCATCTAGATTTTTTTTCCACCGAACTGCGGAGCAGTGAGCGACGAGCACGGCGAGCGATTTCACCAGGACATTGCAACAATGGAGAAATGCTATCAGGGCAAATGGAGCCCATCAATGCTTGCAGACTATTGCTGGACAGTGACAAGAGATGCTCCATTTAATGAATACAAGAGACAAGCCAAGAAGCGCTGAGAAGACACTGAATAGGACTAAACTATGTACATAATAGTTTTTTGCCTTTTGTTTCATAATACATTTTATTTATATAACCCTTTTGCTGATTTTTGAAGTGTTACATAAACAGGACAGGTGAAATATTATTATGTAAAGCAACCATAAACACATGAAAAGACCTAGGTTTACAATTTATGATTAAAACTCTACTATCCACACAATATACATAGACATAAAATGTAAAAACTTAAATATCTTAGAAACAGTAGCCAATCAGTTGTTTTAATTATCATATTTGAATTCAGCACATCAAAATACATAATAAATATCACATTTTATCTCTGAAGCAGACGACTTCTAAAAAATTGTAGACCAGTGTAATTGGCTGCTTAAGGAAAAGCAGGAGCCACAGGGCCTGCATGGAGGCAGGCGATGGTAATGCTTTTCAGTTTAGGAGGAAATGGCCCTGTTTTGCATGGGTTTGCCTTTTGTTTTCTCAGAGACTTCTGAGCTGAGCCTGTTTGTTCAGAGAAAAGTATTTGGGGTAAGGAACCAGGTGTTTCTAGCCCAGGTCAGATCCTCTGCAAGGCTCACATGTCTCTCACATCCAGACCAGCAACTCTCAAATGAACGGCTTCACACGGCATCTTCCCCACAGCGCTCGTCCCAAGTGCATGAACTTGACAATCTGTGTGCCAGACAGCTGGCCAGTTTCACACCAGCCTACTTGCTTCCTCATCCAGATTTAGCTCACGCTCAAAACATAAAAGTCTCTGGGGGAAGGGAGGTGGCTCTTACGCTTAAAACACTGAACTAGGACCTAGGAGATTCGGGTTCGGAGACTCCCTGGGTGCCCTTGGATAGATCGTGAATGCTTTCTGTCAGCTCCATGTCTGTCACCCCTTTTGTCTAGTGTGTCTGTTTAGATCATAATAGAGAGTCACCATGTGTTTGTGTGGTGCCCCCAAACTGCTAACATGGTTGTAATAACTTACATTCTGATCCCAGCATCTACCCCCCGACGCACTGTGTGACCTCACGGATCTCTCAGTGAATCAGTTACTCTGCCTTTTAAGTGCACCTTGCCTCCTGTGGTATTGTGGGGATTAACTAATTAGTGTTTGGAATGAGCTTTGAGATCCCCTGAAGGCAGGTATTTAAGGAGCCTGATCCAGAGACCCACAGTGGTGTTCCACTGACCTCAGTGGACTTAGCAGATGATGATTTTATTTGTGCGCTAACCTCCGGTGCAACCTGTTCACCCAATAACTCTTTGCCGGCCAAGTAAAGTAGTCTAACTTGAATTTTTTTGGTTTGAGCTGGTGATGGTGGTGGATTTAGTCTGTGCACTGCTGACAGCTTTCCCTGTGGTCGCCGCTTGTGTGGGACAAAGCCAAAGTGTGGTAGGAGTGAGTCACTTTCCATTAACTTCTGCTTTAAAGGCTGCTTTGAAAACCATGTGTGGTAAAATGTGGAGCCCAAATGTATGTGGGTGAGTGTTTATCTCCTTTTCCCCTCCCACCCACCAACCAACCTCTTTGAACCAGGACTAACACTGCGGGATGGGGATTAGTTTACGAGAAATTGTTGTGAGATAATTCTGTGGCGTTCAGCTAAGCGATGACTAAGGGGGAAGAGGACAGAAGTCTACAGATATTTGAAGCATATTCGCACCAGTGAGAGATGGGGATTGCTCAGTGTGCGACAAGGGGCCAGAGCAAGAGTTCGTGAGATATAGTTAAGAAGCCTTTGGACTGAGTATTAAGAAGTTTCTTGTCAGTGAGATGTGGTCTCCTGCAGAATCCGCTCCTAAAGGACCCGGCGGATGTTGCTTTTACAGCTAGACACTGGAGCGTGTCCCTGATGGAAATGATCCCGGAGAGATGGGCTCGGGTAGCCACATGTGGCACGTGTGGCTTTTGTGAAGCACTGCATGGGTTCTGCAGCAGCCTTTCCCATCGTAGAAAACCCACATACTCTTGACCCCGCTTGCTCCCCACTTATTGCCCCATCTCCCTTGTCTCTCTAAGTTTATTGGACATACTGTCTAGTCATTGTCTGGAGTTTGTCTCCTCCAGTTCCATCCTAGACCTTCTGCAGTCTAGCTTCTGCCCGTTGCACCCAGCTGAAACCACGCTTGCCAAAGCCTCAAATGACCTCTTCCCAGCCACCTCTCAGGACCAGCACTCCATCCTCATGGTCCTTGGCCTGTCAGCTGCCTTCCACATCATCAGCTGAGCTCTTCTTCATGTAATCTTGTCTGGGCGTCTGTGACTCTTTCCTCTCCTGGTTCTCCTCCTATCTCCCCTCTCGTGACCGCTCCCTGTCCCCTGACTGCCCTCTGGAACCTCCTGCCCCTTATCCAACCTCCCCACCCCCTTACCATGCCGCTCAAAGCACCAGGACTGGCAGCCGCGCCGCCCGGCCAGAGCTCACAGCCATGTCACCCAGAGCGCTGGCGGTACGGCAAGCTGAGGCTGCGGGGGAGGGGAGACAGCACAGGAGGGGCCGGGGGCTAGTCTCGCCGGCCGGGAGCTCAAGGGCTGGGCAGGATGGTCCTGTGGGCTGGCTGTGGCCCACGGGCCATAGTTTGCCCACCTCTGCTGTAGACAATCGCACCATTCTGCCTGTCACTCCATCCCAGAACCTGGGTGTCATCTTTGACTCTGGCCTCCCGCTTGGTCCTCACTCCAGGGTAGGTCTGCATCTTGCCAATTCTGTCTGCATAATGTTACGGGCTTTTGTATCCATCCACACAGCTAAAACTCTCGTCCATACTCGCAAGAGCGGAGTCTGTATAATCTGTAGCGCTGTTCCTGAAGTCAGCGAAGAAGCTCTCAGCATGGAGTCTGTAACCTTTCCCAGAGGAGCATAGAGATCTCTCTCATTCACTGAATCCTCCCCTTTTTATACTTTTTTTCCCCCCTAAGTTTTATCTCTAAGGATTGAACCAGTGGTGACCTGTTGGGAGATCTGACCCTTCACGTTTCCCGCCAAACTCTTCACCAGCCCCCTTCACATCTGTCTGGTCAGCTCTCTCCTGCGTGGGCATATGAACCCCTTCACCAGGCTGCACGGTCAAGGACTTAAAAATGCTGGCCAAGATGCATGACCCCGTCTCTTCAGAGCGCTGCCGAGCGCTGTGGGAAACCGACCGGCTTGCAGATTTGAAGAGAAAGCGGCAATTTGAGTGAGGAATTTATTTTTGGATTTAGCAGAAATGAGAAGCGCAGCTGGTCAGGGAAATCCAGCCTGTCCCTTGTGTGGCACATCATCACTGGAAATGCTGAAGAGGAAGCGAGTTAATGAAGGAAAGCAAATGTACCAGACTGCAACATGCACAGAGGAAATGAATGCCCCAGAGAGTGCAAATAGTTAGTGAGGTATTAGCTGTGTGGCTGTCAAACCTTCAGAGCATGGACTGTTCCTTGTGCTATGTGTAATACATACTGGGGTGCAGACAGAAGTGCCCCGATTCTCTTTGCGAAGGGCCTGATTCTGCTCTGACTCAGGTAGGCAGTGGGCGCCAAGTCAGGCAAAGCTAATCCACTGATGGAAAAAATGCTGCTTAATCATCTCCATGTGACATTTTTGGAGGGTCGTTTTGTCCATGTGATGAGCCACAGGTGATTTGGTGTTCAGTATCCTCAACTCCTGATGCTTTCCATAGGAACTGTGTGGCTCTTGGATTTCCTAGGGCTGGCGGGGGTCAGTACACCCGGTGCCCAGTTCACGCCTCCCTGTGCCTGGCATAGTGCAAAGGGGATGTCAGATGTTAGCAATCCTGATCTGCACTGGCATGCAAGGCAGCGATCACCTGGACTCCTTGGCGCACGTCTCTGTGCTCTGCTGTATCACTGATTGGTTTAGTATAACATGTTGGGGGCCTGATCCTGAGTCGCTGAAGTGAATGGGAATTTGGTTGTTGAGTTCCGTGTGGGCTGGATCAGGCCCTAGTGAGAATATAATACGAAAAAATCCAACCTTTCCAAAGTTAGTGATGGGGGCAGCTTTCTTCCTGTATAAACTACAATGAATCCTCAAAACCTTCTTCTGAGTGGGCTAGCTGGGGTCTCCCACCCCACCGTGCAGGAAGTACCAGCATTTCCTGAGTAATTATAATTGTGTTCCTGTATCCTCCTTCCCCACCCAACTGTGTTCTTTTACCCATCCATTGCATCTTGGGTGAGGTTAAATTGTAAGCACTATGGGGTTGGAACCATTTCCCACTTGTGCTAAGAGGCGTTATTCAGGATTTTCAAGAGGGTTTAGTGACTTTGGCAGTCCAATTTGACTGCTCTTAAGGGGGACTGATTTTCAGCAAGCACTGAGCACCTAGCCTGGAAAATCTGGCTCCTTTTAAGGTGCCTCAAATTGAGGAACCCAAAACAGAAGGCCCCCAAATCACTAGTTGCTTTAGAAATCCTGAGCAACTAGGGTCTTTAAATTCCATGGCCCTGGGCCAGAAGGGAGAAGGGGAAAGTATTAAAGTCTCATTCCAAAACCATCTTCCCCTCCCCACCCACCTTACTCCTCTTTCCAGGAAATGGCATCAAACCCATTTATCTGACTCCAGAGGATGAAAAAGACTAATCTCTCCTTCCAGGATCCAAGCGTTGTCAGTCCAGAGCACCCTGGGGATTGTCAGTCTCCTGTTTTGACCATTAAAAACTCATCTCCTTGAGCTTCAGGTGTGTGCAGCAGACGTGCAGTGAGCTGCGGGAAGTTTTCTAAGACTCGGTGTGCAGGGGACAGTGACAGAAGTGGTAACAAGCAGGATCAGAGAGCAGCTCACAGTGGAGGGCTGTTGTTCTGATACTTTGACTTTAAAAGAAGCGTTGTTTTGTGTCCTGTCTGGTGCTGGTGAAAGGTGCCAGAGTGATGATGCTCCAGGAGGAGCATGATCCTGGCCCCCTAACTCTGACGTGTAGGGCAGAGTCCGTAATTCACGTTCCGTAGACCAGCCCACGTGTGCTGAGGCTGGCCAGTCACTGGAGAGGTGTCTTTGTAAAGGACATTTGTCCACTAGGCACTGGGCTGAGATTAGGGTGCTAGTGTTTGGTTTTCAACTAGAAAGTCTGGTGGAAAAGGGGACCTGACAGTGTCTGGTCAGATCTATTGACTGGACACCCGAAGTCTGCTGACTGCGGGCGGGGGCGGCAAGGAGGGGCCAAGTCAGCACCCGCTCCTGCCCCTATTCAGCCGGGGCCACCTGCTACCTGCATTGGTGTCCAGATGTCCCGATTTAATAGGAACAGTACCGAATTTGGGGTCTTTCTCTTATCTAGGCTCCTATTACCCCCCAGGCCCGTCCTGATTTTTCACATTTGCTGTCTGGTCACCCTAATCAGGCGGTTGCGGTTCCTAGGCCTGGCTCTGCAGGCAAATCCCTCTTGACCCACGCAGGGCAGGGGGCAGGGAGAGGGGAAAAGCTGAAAGCGAAGGAGAGGGTGGGAGAAAGGAGCGAAGGGGGTGGGACCTCGGGGGAAGGGGCAAAGGAAAGGGAGGTTCCGACACTTCCACTGGGATGTCCGTTTTTTAAATATTACAAAGTTGACAACCCTGACTGAGACTTTAAACTCAGTTTGCCCCGGGGCCAGCAAACATCCTCCAATGGCATCGCGGCTCCGTTACTATGGGCATGGGCTGCATTTGAGACTGTGGCTTAGAAGCAAAAGGCTCCAAGGACTGATATCACCCCACACTGTACTGGGTTCCTCTCAAAGCCGAATTCCTCTTTCTGCAGCTGTTTCCTGATTTCACGTCCCTGCATGGACTGCGTGAAACAAAAAAAGGTCTTAACGACATCTGGAGAACCCAAGTTCGGGCTGTCTAGGGTTATTCTGGGCAACCTGAAGAGGTACTAGTTCGTACCATGCATTCGTGTGCCAGCCCTAGGATCTTATCTGTGCACCAGGGGCGGGTGGGAGGATGTGAGATCAGTGCAAGTGCCTTGCAGAGCAGTTTCACTCATTGTTTGGGGGTGAATGTTTCCTCTGGAAACTGCCAGCTGGCTCTTTCTTGGTTATCTCCGATCGGATGTCGTCTGAGTCACATTTAACGCCATGATTCAAGGAAGCAATCTGCAGTCTTCAGAGAAGTTACCCAAATTGGAAAAGAGACTTTCAGGAGAGGTTTTTAATAGTTCAGCATCTTTCCAAATGCCGAGTGCGCCTGCTGCTCTCAGCCTAACTTGTCAACAATTTGACAATTCTGTGGGTTTTTTAGCTGACTAAATGGGTTTGTCTTGTCCCTTCTCTACCCCACTGCGCAGGCTTTGAGATTCCAGAAGTGCACTTGTTCTGCATGAAGCATGACTGACTTGCTAGCAGCTCCGTGTTTCATAAACAGAGTTTGTTTTGTGAATGGAACAGCTGATGGAAAATGGTAGGAAAAAGAGAGCTAGTTTTTGGTACATGCAAAAAGAAATGTCCTGGGGGACTGCTGATCAGCCCGCTGGCTGTAGAAATGCGCGATAACTTAGAGCACAGCAGAAAGGCCACATAAGCTACTGGACACTCTCAGATGGACACAGCTGTAGCGTCTGAGACTTCAGGGCATCTGTGTGGCATGTGGAGCTATATGTAATACAGGGAGCTGCTCTTTTGTTGTCAGTGTGTTGGACCCATTATGGTGCAGCACAGTACAGAGGGGACAAACACACTGTGCTCTCTCCTGCACTTTACTTTTGCTCTTTCTTTGTTGTGTTAATATAAATAAGTAATAGGTAGATCTAAATTTGCCTGTGCCCGCTGCTGACTCTGTGGTTATCTCACGTTCTCTGCTGCAAACTGGCATTGGAAACGTTGACTTAAGTAGCTGAGGTAATAGGGAAAGCTAAGGAAGCTGAAGTGTCGTTTAAATTGGGATGTGTTCCATGCCTTGGGTTTGTCTCTGCCCTTTGCCAGGTTGGGATCTCAGCGGTGACTCCAGGGACGCTGTAATAAACCACAGGCGCTCTGCAATGCCATCCAGTTTCGTGAGGGTCCCAGCATTTAGGGTGTCATTCACCCCACTACAGAAGACCTGTACATGGGGCCTAGGTGGCAATCGGGCCATTGTGTGACCCCTGCAGCAGGGCGGATTCATCTTGAACGCCATTGCTTTGCTTGTCCTTTGCGGAGGTGGCATCCTACTGCCTGTTCCAGCAGTGTCTCTGGGGGTCTCTCCCATGAAGCCAGTTCATGCAGCTGTGGGAGTTAAAGGGAACATCTGGAATTCCTAAGCTGACATCTCTGTCTCTCCCAGCTGAGTGGGAAGTGTTTAGCATGGCCTAGCCCCCTGCTGTGGCAAGGCTGGCTTATTTGGAGGAGAGTAAACCTGTCGTCTGACAAAGCATAACACAAACTTGTCAGTTAGAGCATCTCTGCTTGTGTCCCTTCTGCTTCTACGACTGTCTGATAGCCCCCAGTGTGGGCCTAAAGAAGGGCCAGTTAATTCATGCTGTGGAATGTGCATTAATCTCTTTCTTTCTTAATGCAGGTAACTTAAGGACATGGGATTTCTTCGATTTAGGTTTGTTTGCTGAGATGGAAACGTGAGCTTCTCCATTACCCTTTGGGCCACGCCATCTCTTAGCTAGAACTCTGTGCCCAACTGCGACACCAATCATATGTAACCACGAGGGGGTCGCATTTAGATTTCATTGCACAGACTGAGGTCCGGGAGCTTAATTTCAAAGGGTCAGGCGTGGACTGAGAATGGTTCAGGGAACTAGTCACTTGTGTTTGCCCCCAAACGTGACGCGTGCCCATAGCGAAGGCTGGGTGGGTTTTCTTTAGCCTGTTGAGCATTGCTGCCATATTGACTTCTTTTCAGTAACACAGGGCCAAATCCTGACGAGTGCTGTGTACCTGGAACTGTTCCTAGTGTCAGTGGGAGTCGCAGCTGTTCGGTGTCTGGCCCATCAGTACTGCTTGCCCTTCTGTCTTACTTTCCACGTTGTTCTCAGAACGACTGGACCTTGGCAATAAAGTACACAGCTGAGTTACAGTGGCCGCCAACCCAGGCTGGTATCTGATGATGGCAAAAGGCTTCCTCGGGCCTCAGGCAGCTTTGGGAGCCCCGAGGGAGAGCTGTACTTGAGCGGTCAGAGAGCGGATCTAGAAGAGCAGATGAGCGCCTTGCAGCTGGGGCCAAGTGGATTCTTCAGCGTTGCAAGCATGAGTCCAAATGCTTGTTTGAGCAAATACCAGGCTAGCCTCTGTCGCTCTCCTCCTGGCATGCCTGGCTTACTGCGTAGAGCTGTGTTCGGTGACCGGCTCCTAACACTTTGGAGATACTCCAAGAGGTACAGAGAGCTGTAGTGCTTCTCCCCAGCAACACACGCTCCTGTGAGCTCATCACACCTGCTTTCTGCTCTTTACACTGGCGTCTCCAAGACTATGGAGTCAAGTGCAAGGTCTCTGTCCTTATCTTGAAGATACCCCATAGCCTAGGTTGGGGCACCGGAACGAGGGAACAAGGAGGCTGTGGCCCTCTGTCTTTTGAAAGTGGACGGGCCTGGCCCTGCCCCCAGCCAAGCCAGAAGCTGGAGTCTGGCCCTAAGAAGAGCGGTCCAGGGAGCCCAGGCAGCTGTGGAGCTGCAAACCCCACACCTACCCAAGGTGGGGGGTGGCAATCTGAGAACAGCCCCCAGCCCATGTCCCTGCCCCTTGCCCAAGACAGGTGGAGGGTCTGTAGCTCCCCAGAGCTGCCTGGGCGGCTCTTACCCCGACCCAGCTCTGGCTCTTTTGCTCCTTGGGCCTCGCTGCCAGGCCAGAAGCCGGAGCCAGGTTGGGGTAAGAGCAACATGGGGAAGCTCCACTTGCAACGGGTGGGGGGTCTGGGGACATGGGCTGGGGGGCTGCTCTTAGGCTCCTCCTCCCCAGGCAGGTGGAGATGCCCAGGTTCCCTGACCAGGCTACAGCTTCCAGCTTGGCTGGGGTCAGGGCTTTGGGGGGGGGGGGGGGCATGTGTGTGTGTGTGGCTCGTGATTCCCCCACTTTTAGGAAGAATCCATCGCCCCCCACCTGGGTCCAGGGTATACAAAAGACCAACTAAAGCCATGGTCAACAGTTTTGTTCCTCTGGCACAATGGAATTTTCTAAGGATAAATCTCAGCCGTGCAGGGGAGAGTGTTCCCACCTTCCACACTTAGTGCCAGGTGCATTTCTTCGACTTACCTCCTCTAACAGAAACACGTAGTGGGGTGAGTGAGAGCGTGATTTAAAATAAAATCCAAAACAGAAGTCTCCCCTGAGGAGAGGTTGAAACAACATCCTACAGAGGATAGTTGCGTTGCTCACTGTGCCGTGGGAAAACACTCTGATACCATGGCAGTGTTGCCAGCCCCAAACGTTCAAAAATCAGGAGCCAGGCTCACCTAAAATCGTGAGATTATGTAATAATAATTGATCTGATGTTCTTGTTATTTGCCTTCTGCTTTTTGATCCTTTAGGGTGCACGGGGGTCACATTTTGAAGCTTTTTCCACAACCACGAGGGCTAGAAACTTACTTTTTCTTTAAGAAACAAGGCTGAAATCACCACCTGTCCACTTGACTCTAGGAGCTGGGGCTTTAAGGAAAACAGTAATTATCATGATACTTGGCAACACTGTTTATGGGGATGAGTGTGGTATAAGGATCTATAGAGAACAGGACTAAAGGCTTGGGCCTGTTGTTTAATTGTTCTGTCTCTTGATTTACCGAGTTATATAATGGATAGTCTAGAGTTATGTGGCTTATTTCTGAGTGCTTGGAAATCTGCTGATCACTGGTTCAGTGCTGCAGTAAGTGCAGAGCAGGATAGCTGCATTGCACAGTTGTTTGTGAGTTTAGTGTATATTTAGTGCATGTGAAAATGAGGGACTGAGCTGACAGATTTGTGCAGGGTTCGCTTCCTCCTACACACACAGCCCCTGCTCTTCCAGTCCTGGGCCTCCCCTGCGCATCTGTTGCCAGTCGAGAGTGCCGGCCAAATGGGAAGCTGGAGAAAGATGTTGTTTATATACACACGACTCATTTTCCTATGGGCCGTTCACATCAGTCAGTGTTTTGTTTCATCTTCCTTAATTTTTGTTACTGCTATAAAAACCCCCCCGTAACTGAACCCTCCAGAGTGGTATATGTTGAAAGTGAGTCACAGCGGGAACTGACTGTTGTAACCCTTGTCCTCCTCTCCACCTGACTCTCACTCTTATTCAGGGCCTGCTCCAAAGCCTGCTCTGTATTTGATGTTTGTTGTTACTATGTCAAGCCAGGGGTGAGGAAGCACCCCTACTTGCAGCACCACCGACTGGGTTTGTCTTACAGCTGAAACATCCAGCCAAGCTATTCCTGTCCCCTTGTGGTATTCGGTGTGTACCACTTCCTCTTCAAAGCCAGCCTGAACTGTTGCTCTGCTTGGTGAAGCAGTGGGCACTTCCACCTGGGAAGTGACAGCATTTCAGTGTCAGCCAAGTGGCTCATACAGAAAAGTTCGGAGAGTTTGCTGTGATTATTGCTGCGTGAATAATTGACTTTTTTCAGTTCAGAGGTTGAAATGAAAAATAATTTGATTAAAACCAAAACTAATTTGGGGGGGGACTACATCACCCTTTTGAATCTAACAAAATGTTTTATTCAACCCAAAATGACACACTTTTTTTTTCTTTTTTTTCCAGTTTTGCATTTTGGTTCGGGTATTTTGCATCCTTTACACTGAGCTAAGTTTCAAAATGAAAATCAAAACTTTTCATATCTAAATGGCTGAAATAAACCATTTTAATATTTTTTGTTCTTTTTTTCATCTGAAACTTTCTCATACGTTTGGATAAAATTCTGTATTGTTTCAATGCCCTGAATAATGCTGCTTATGGAAATTTTACTGTTCACTGAAAATTTTTTGCCCAGCTATAGTTATGATTCCTTGTGTTGCAAAAACTGCTTATTTCCTTTGGAGTTCAGTCCAATATACCTCAAAGGACAGGCATAACTCAGTAGACTTCTGGAAAAACAAGATTTATTGCAAGCAATAAGGAGTCAGAAGGGGTTATCACCCAAACAACTGGCTCAACTCAATACATGTGTGTGTAGATATTTTATACCCCTGTGTTGATAAGGGAGGGGGACTTTCAATCCAATTACACAGGTGGGAACACTTAATGGCTATTACATCCATTGTTGGTCTTAATCTATTTCATTTACATGTCTGGTAAACAGGAGGTTCAAAACACTTAGGGGTACTTAGACACTATGATGCCTGCACATCTGTGGCAGGGTGAATGCAAGTTTAAAATGCATGTTAAACTAGGGGTCAATAGTACATATACAGGGAGTGAGATTATAAATCTAAGGTTATTTTAAAATCATACTACAACATTCTAAGTTACATTTTCCTAACAATCATTTTCTTAACAACTCCTTCCTCTTTAAAGATGATTTCTTCTACATTCTATCGGGGAGCAGAGCTAGCTTAGCTCTCCTGGGTGGGGTTTGTTGACATAACAATGGAATACAATTGATAACACAACAAAAACACAATCCTATAACTAATACTATTAATACAAAATAGATTCCTCCCTTTATGAGAGGTTTTTATCCAGTCATCAACATTAGGCAACCATGACCAAAAATCAAAACCTTGAGTTTGCTTTATCCCATGCACTAGTTCCTTTAAGTTGTATAAATCCTTTTCAATGGAAGTTTTCTTATCAGTAATATTAAAACAACAAAGGCCAGTAAACTCAGAACAG